>JAQNBH010000015.1:28568534-28593534 GCA_028752905.1 Cladorhizidae sp. MBARI D1340-BT2 | reverse complement strand
CACATGAACACCTTTTAAAGTGCTCACATGAACACCTTTTAAAGTGCTCACAAGAACACCTTTTAAAGTGCTCACATGAACACCTTTTAAAGTGCTCACATGCACACCTTTTAAAGTGCTCACATGAACACCTTTTAAAGTGCTCACATGAACACCTTTTAAAGTGCTCACATGAACACCTTTTAAAGTGCTCACATGAACACCTTTTAAAGTGCTCACATGAACACCTTTTAAAGTGCTCACAAGAACACCTTTTAAAGTGCTCACATGAACACCTTTTAAAGTGCTCACATGAACACCTTTTAAAGTGCTCACATGAACACCTTTTAAAGTGCTCACATGAACACCTTTTAAGGGGGACCGTCTGTGAATTTTAATTTTAATTTTTTTAACCTGTGGTTACAACTTTAGAGCTCAGTAGATTCTGCAAACTTCATGGTATGGACTTGATATATAGCTCAAAAGATAGGTCTCTCTGTGTGCTCTCTTTTGATACTAAAATATGTTTCATAGGTATAACTATAGGCAAGTTACTACACCCTAAAGCGGAGGGACTTCAAAAACCTGCACCCCAAAACCGCCGTTGGAAACCATTCTGAGATGCGAAGTGCAAAAAAATTAAAAATGGTACGAGTGGCTAGAGGAAGCTCTAGAGCATACAATGAGTATATTGAGTAGGCGTGAAAAATTGATTACCTGGTCAAGCGCGCGGTTGGAAAATTGAAGGCGTTGACAAGGCGTCGCCAAATCAACGCCTTCAATTTTCCAACCGCGCACTTGACCAGGTAATCAATTTTTCACGCCTACTCAATATACTCCTTGTATGCTCTAGAGCTTCCTCTGGCCACTCGTACCATTTTTAATTTTTTTGCACTTCGCATCTCAGAATGGTTTCCAACGGCGGTTTTGGGGTGCAGGTTTTTGAAGTCCCTCCGCTTTAGGGTCTAGTAACTTGCCTATAGTTATACCTATGAAACATATTTTAGTATCAAAAGAGAGCACACAGAGAGACCTATCTTTTGAGCTATATATCAAGTCCATACCATGAAGTTTGCAGAATCTACTGAGCTCTAAAGTTGTAACCACAGGTAAAAAAAATTTTTTTTTTAAAGTGCAGATGTCCCCCCTTAAAGTGCTCACATGAACACCTTTTAAAGTGCTCACATGAACACCTTTTAAAGTGCTCACAAGCACACCTTTTAAAGTGTTCACAAGCACACCCTTTTAAAGTGCTCACATGAACACCTTTTAAAGTGCTCACAAGCACACCTTTTAAAGTGCTCACAAGCACACTTTTTAAGGAGGGACGACACCACTTTTAAAAATTTTTTTTTTAACCTGTGGTTACAACTTTAGAGCTCAGTAGATTCTGCAAACTTCATGGTATGGACTTGATATATAGCTCAAAAGATAGGTCTCTCTGTGTGCTCTCTTTTGATACTAAAATATGTTTCATAGGTATAACTATAGGCAAGTTACTAGACCCTAAAGCGGAGGGCCCACAAAAACCTGCACCCCAAAACCGCCGGCAAAAACCATTCTGAGTTGCGAAGTGCAAAAAAATTAAAAATGGTACGAGTGGCTAGAGGAAGCTCTAGAGCATACAATGAGTATATTGAGTAGGCGTGAAAAATTTATTACCTGGTCAAGCGCGCGGTTGGAAAATTGAAGGCGTTGACAAGGCGACGCTTTGTCAACGCCTTCAATTTTCCAACCGCGCGCTTGACCAGGTAATAAATTTTTCACGCCTACTCAATATACTCATTGTGTACTCTAGAGCTTCCTCTAGCCACTTGTACCATTTTTAATTTTTTTGCACTTCGCAACTCAGAGTGGTTTCTATGGAGGTTGGAGCGATTCAGGTTTTTGTGGTCCCTCCGCTTTAGGGTCTAGTAACTTGCCTATAGTTATACCTATGAAACATATTTTAGTATCAAAAGAGAGCACACAGAGAGACCTATCTTTTGAGCTATATATCAAGTCCATACCATGAAGTTTGCAGAATCTACTGAGCTCTAAAGTTGTAACCACAGGTAAAAAATAAAAATAAAAAAAGTGCAGATGTCCCCCCTTAAAGTGCTCACAAGCACACCTTTTAAAGTGCTCACATGAACACCTTTTAAAGTGCTCACAAGCACAACCTTTTAAAGTGCTCACATGAGCACCTTTTAAAGTGCTCACAAGAACACCTTTTAAAGTGTTCACAAGCACAACCTTTTAAAGTGCTCACATGAGCACCTTTTAAAGTGCTCACATGAACACCTTTTAAAGTGCTCACAAGCACACCTTTTAAAGTGCTCACATGAACACCTTTTAAAGTGCTCACATGAACACCTTTTAAGGGGGGACAGCTGCACTTAAAAAAAATTTTTTTTTTACCTGTGGTTACAACTTTAGAGCTCAGTAGATTCTGCAAACTTCATGGTATGGACTTGATATATAGCTCAAAAGATAGGTCTCTCTGTGTGCTCTCTTTTGATACTAAAATATGTTTCATAGGTATAACTATAGGCAAGTTACTACACCCTAAAGCGGAGGGACTTCAAAAACCTGCACCCCAAAACCGCCGTTGGAAACCATTCTGAGATGCGAAGTGCAAAAAAATTAAAAATGGTACGAGTGGCTAGAGGAAGCTCTAGAGCATACAATGACTCTATTGAGTAGGCGTGAAAAATTGATTACCTGGTCAAGCGCGCGGTTGGAAAATTGAAGGCGTTGATTTGGCGACGCCTTGTCAACGCCTTCAATTTTCCAACCGCGCGCTTGACCAGGTAATAAATTTTTCACGCCTACTCAATAGAGTCATTGTATGCTCTAGAGCTTCCTCTAGCCACTCGTACCATTTTTAATTTTTTTGCACTTCGCATCTCAGAATGGTTTCCAACGGCGGTTTTGGGGTGTAGGTTTTTGAAGTCCCTCCGCTTTAGGGTCTAGTAACTTGCCTATAGTTATACCTATGAAACATATTTTAGTATCAAAAGAGAGCACACAGAGAGACCTATCTTTTGAGCTATATATCAAGTCCATACCATGAAGTTTGCAGAATCTACTGAGCTCTAAAGTTGTAACCACAGGTTAAAAAAATTAAAATTAAAAAGTGCAGAAGGCTCCCCTTAAAGTGCTCACATGAACACCTTTTAAAGTGCTCACATGAACACCTTTTAAAGTGCTCACATGAACACCTTTTAAAGTGCTCACATGAACACCTTTTAAAGTGCTCACATGAACACCTTTTAAAGTGCTCACATGAACACCTTTTAAAGTGCTCACATGAACACCTTTTAAAGTGCTCACATGAACACCTTTTAAAGTGCTCACATGAACACCTTTTAAAGTGCTCACATGAACACCTTTTAAAGTGTTCACAAGCACAACCTTTTAAAGTGCTCACATGAACACCTTTTAAAGTGCTCTCATGAACACCTTTTAAAGTGCTCACATGAACACCTTTTAAAGTGCTCACATGAACACCTTTTAAAGTGTTCACAAGCACAACCTTTTAAAGTGCTCACATGAACACCTTTTAAAGTGCTCACATGAACACCTTTTAAAGTGCTCACATGAACACCTTTTAAAGTGCTCACATGAACACCTTTTAAAGTGCTCACATGAACACCTTTTAAAGTGCTCACATGAACACCTTTTAAAGTGCTCACATGAACACCTTTTAAAGTGTTCACAAGCACAACCTTTTAAAGTGCTCACATGAACACCTTTTAAAGTGCTCACATGAACACCTTTTAAAGTGCTCACATGAACACCTTTTAAAGTGTTCACAAGCACAACCTTTTAAAGTGCTCACATGAACACCTTTTAAAGTGCTCACATGAACACCTTTTAAAGTGCTCACATGAACACCTTTTAAAGTGCTCACATGAACACCTTTTAAAGTGCTCACATGAACACCTTTTAAAGTGCTCACATGAACACCTTTTAAAGTGCTCACATGAACACCTTTTAAAGTGCTCACATGAACACCTTTTAAAGTGCTCACATAACACCTTTTAAAGTGCTCACAAGCACACCTTTTAAAGTGCTCACATGAACACCTTTTAAAGTGCTAACAAGCACACCCTTTTAAAGTGCTCACATGAACACCTTTTAAAGTGCTCACATGAACACCTTTTAAAGTGTTCACATGAACACCTTTTAAAGTGCTCACATGAACACCTTTTAAAGTGCTCACATGAACACCTTTTAAAGTGCTCACATGAACACCTTTTAAAGTGCTCACATGAACACCTTTTAAAGTGCTCACATGAACACCTTTTAAAGTGCTCACATGAACACCTTTTAAAGTGCTCACATGAACACCTTTTAAAGTGCTCACATGAACACCTTTTTGCTCACATGAACACCTTTTAAAGTGCTCACATGCACACCTTTTAAAGTGCTCACATGAACACCTTTTAATTAAAGTGCTCACATGAACACCTTTTAAAGTGCTCACATGAACACCTTTTAAAGTACGCTAGCATGTATTGCATTTGTTGTTTTCTGACATTATTTTAATATATGGTGCACGCCCCCAATTACTGAGGCTGTAAGTGGATGGTAGTCTACAAGTAACACAGCACAGTCTGGAGAGCAACACATGTCCAGATATCCACAATTGCCACCATCATGACCTTTGTTTCCCCCCTTCAATTGTTTCCCCCCTTCAAAATGGTGTTTTTCCACACGAGTATCAACAGCTGAATGAGAAATGAGTAGTGGTACATGTGGCTATGTATATAGGTCATATTACAGACAATACACATGTGGCTATGTATATAGGCCATGTTACAAACACTACACATGTGGCTATGTATATAGGCCATGTTACAAACAAGACACAGGTGGGTGTGTACAAACAAGACACATGTGGCTATGTATACAAGCCATGTTACAAACAAGACATTAGTGGGTATGTATATAGGCCATGTTACAAACAAGACACATGTGGCTATGTATATAGGCCATGTCACAAACAAGACACATGTGGCTATGTATATAGGCCATGTTACAAACAAGACACATGTGGCTATGTATATAGGCCATGTTACAAACAAGACACATGTGGCTATGTATATAGGCCATGTCACAAACAAGGCACATGTGGCTATGTATATAGGCCATGTTACAAACAAGACACGTGTGGCTATGTATATAGGCCATGTCACAAACAAGGCACATGTGGCTATGTATATAGGTCATGTTACAAACAAGACATTAGTGGCTATGTATATAGGTCATGTTACAAACAAGACACATGTGGCTATATATATAGGTCATGTTACACATGTGGCTATGTATATAGGCCATGTTACAAACAAGACATTAGTGGCTATGTATATAGGTCATGTTACAAATAAGAACATCAAGAAACAAAACTCGGCCAGTTCTTAACGAGAAGTGAACAGTTAACCTTTGGGGTGGCAAAGGTGTTATTATTGTCTTCTTCACAACTACAGGGAAGAGGTTTTGGAAATCTTTGACTGGCTGTAATTCAGTATGGCTCGCATACTGGTCGAGTCGAGTGCTTCTGGAAGTTGGTTTGAAGTACCTTCTCCAGTGCAGCATGGAAAAGAGTTGCAGCTCTCCGCCCCACATCCTGTGATGCTGTGGACTAACCCTGGGCATCTATGGATGTCCAAAGTTCTTGCCTATCTAAGCTATGGCTGGGCTAAAGCCACAGAGAGGATTAGGTGACTTGGATATCCATACCTATCCCAGGATTGATCACAGAGAGGATTAGGAGGCTTGGACACCCATAGAGAGAGGATTAGGGGCAGTTGGATATCCCACAGAGAGGATTAAGGGCAGTTGGATATCCCACAGAGAGGATTAGGTGTAAGTGGTTTGGACATCCATAGCTATACCAGCACAGCACCCCAAGGCTCTTAGCACCTCCTTTGGAATGTGTTTATGCTATTTGTCATGCTTGGATGATGCCAGATGGTAACGATGGAAACGATGGAATTCAAGGATGGTAACAATTAAATCAAGAATAGCTCCTAATTCTTGGGCAATTACTACGTCTATGCAAGGAAACACCCAACTGTGCCAGGTGGCTCAGAGCACATAGCTTGCAGTCATATATCATTCAAGTAGTCATGTACTTTCAACTCCTCTTCAAACCAGTGTGATGCAAAATCAGCTTCATCCAAGCCTGAATACATTCTTCGTTGCAATTCCTTTGCTTCTATCTCTTCTAGTTCATCGCCAGAACTACTCCCTTCATCATTGGCACCATAAAAGTGGCTCTTTTTGTTTCCCCACGCTCTGTCCAAGGATTCATGAACCTGAAATAAAAGAAGAGGGTTTAGTAACTGATTTGTCACAATTATTACAACGTCCACTAGAGAAAGAGTGATTGTTACTATGTCAGTGAGAGTTGCTCTCCTTTCCCCAAACATGCAGTATCTCTCAGCCCACAGGTTTGGGAAGGCTTAGAATTCTCACTCTTGCAATTATGGTTATAGGTATAGACTATTACATGTACAGTAGACCCTCGCTAATCCGGACCCCGTTAATCCGAAACCTCGCTAATCTGAACTGCATTAGGGAGCAAGGGGAAAAGGAAAAAAACGAAAAAAACGAGGGAAGAAAAAAAACGATTCAAAATGCATGCCATTATTGAATGCCATTATTGAACTTTGAACCTACCATGAGCCTGTCATACGATGCAGCTGCAGTGATATGGAGAAGAAAAGAGCACACAAGAGCCTTACCATCGAGGAGAAGGTCAAGATCCTGGACCAGCTCGGGAAGAAAAGCTACAAGTTACTATCTGAACAGTATGGAGTTGGAATCTCAACTATCTCAGACATAAACTATCTCAGACATAAAGAAGAAGGGCAGCGAGTTGTGAGGATGCAGAGTTGTGAGGATGCAAAAGGAAGATGACTGAGATGGGATTCCGGAGATCTGCTAAAATAATGAGGATGGGAAGGGATAAAAATTACTTGTACTCCCACCCAGTATTCCACACACAACTGCAAAAAATAATAAACATTATCAGAGTTCAATATAATGATATTCATACATTTCACTAATCCAAAAATTTCACTAATCTGAACTACTCAGATCCCCAGGCTATTCGATTAGTGAGGGTCTACTGTACTTCCTAATTACAAAAAGAACTGAATGTGCGACTTCATATTCTGCAAATTAAAATAAAATAAAACCAAAATCCATGCACCAGCAATGTATTAAATGACACACCTGATCAACATCATCACTAGCATCTTCATCAATGTCCAAGGGAAAAACTTCAAAATCTGCTTCCTGAGAGGAAAAAATAAATTAGAAAGAAAATCTATGAGTTTGTTTGCCACTATTTCACACCGATTCGTCAAGAGAGGAACCTGGCGACGAGGAACCATCTGACAAGGCGAGATCCATCTTGACCACGCGGCTCTCAATTCACCACACCCCTTTTTGAGGTGTGCCTTTCAGTTGCCACTGGAAGTCTTGGTGAAAATCCCAGTGGTATAATGTCCGCTACTGAATCAGGTATGATGAGGTATTTAACTTATTCACGTGTAGATATGTACTTCCATTTTTAGCTGACCAAACTGATGCTTTCTTGAATATCAAGGAAGATGATGAAGTAAGCTATACTACAGCCGTGTGAAAAATGTCACTACTAACTGAGTGGTTGATTCCTCGTCATCATGACGTTACAGATTACTTTGCTCTACCCAACTCACTGCACTTGCCAAACCTAGCTACTGCACTTGCCCTAACCCTAGCTACTGCAGTGACCTAACCCTAGCTACTGCAGTGACCTAACCCTAGCTACTGCACTTGCCCTAACCCTAGCTACTGCACTTGCCCTAACCCTAGCTACTGCACTTGCCCTAACCCTAGCTACTGCACTGACCTAACCCTAGCTACTGGACTTGCCCTAACCCTAGCTACTGCACTTGCCCTAACCCTAGCTGCTGCACTTGCCCTAACCCTAGCTGCTGCACTTGCCCTAACCCTAGCTACTGCACTTGACCTAACCCTAGCTACTGGACTTGCCCTAACCCTAGCTACTGCACTGACCTAACCCTAGCTACTGCACTTGCCCTAACCCTAGCTACTACACTTGCCCTAACCCTAGCTACTGCACTTGCCCTTAGCTACTGCACTTGCCCTAACCTACTGCACTTGCCCTAACCCTAGCTACTGCACTTGCCCTAACCCTAGCAACTGTACTTGCCCTAACCCTAGCAACTGTACTTGCCCTAACCCTAACTACTGCACTTGCCCTAACCCTAACTACTGCACTTGCCCTAACCCTAGCTACTGCACTTGCCCTAACCCTAGCTACTGCACTTGCCCTAACCCTAGCAACTGTACTGGCCCTAACCCTAACTACTGCACTTGCCCTAACCCTAACTACTGTACTTGCCCTAACTACTGCACTTGCCCTAACCCTAGCTACTGCACTTGCCCTAGCCCTAGCAACTGTACTTGCCCTAACCCTAGCAACTGTACTTGCCCTAACCCTAGCTACTGCACTGACCTAACCCTAGCCACTGCACTTGCCCTAACCCTAGCCACTGCACTTGCCCTAACCCTAGCTACTGGACTTGCCCTAACCCTAGCAACTGTACTTGCCCTAACCCTAACTACTGTACTTGCCCTAACCCTAGCTACTGCACTTGCCCTAACCCTAACTACTGGACTTGCCCTAACCCTAGCTACTGGACTTGCCCTAACCCTAGCTACTGGACTTGCCCTAACCCTAGCTACTGCACTGACCTAACCCTAGCTACTGCACTTGCCCTAACCCTAGCTACTGCACTGACCTAACCCTAGCTACTGGACTTGCCCTAACCCTAGCTACTGCACTTGCCCTAACCCTAGCTACTGCACTTGCCCTAACCCTAGCTGCTGCACTTGCCCTAACCCTAGCTGCTGCACTTGCCCTAACCCTAGCCACTGCCTTGCCCTAACCCTAGCTGCTGCACTTGCCCTAACCCTAGCCACTGCACTTGCCCTAACCTTAGCTACTGCACTTACCCTAACCCCAGCTACTGCACTTGCCCTAACCCTAGCTACTGCACTTGCCCTAACCTAGCCACTGCACTTGCCCTAACCCTAGCCACTGCACTTGCCCTAACCCTAGCTGATGCACTTGCCCTAACCCTAGCTACTGCACTGACCTAACCCTAGTTACTGCACTGACCTAACCCTAGCTACTGCACTTGCCCTAACCCTAGCTACTGCACTTGCCCTAACCCTAGCCACTGCACTTGCCCTAGCCCTAGCTACTGCACTTGCCCTAACCCTAGCAACTGTACTTGCCCTAACCCTAACTACTGCACTTGCCCTAACCCTAACTACTGCACTTGCCCTAACCCTAGCTACTGCACTTGCCCTAACCCTAGCAACTGTACTTGCCCTAACCCTAGCTACTGCACTTGCCCTAACCCTAACTACTGGACTTGCCCTAACCCTAGCTACTGGACTTGCGCTAACCCTAGCTACTGGACTTGCCCTAACCCTAGCTACTGCACTGACCTAACCCTAGCTACTGCACTGACCTAACCCTAGCTACTGCATGACCTAACCCTAGCTACTGGACTTGCCCTAACCCTAGCCACTGCACTTGCCCTAACCCTAGCTGCTACACTTGCCCTAACCCTAGCCACTGCACTTGCCCTAACCCTAGCTACTGCACTTGCCCTAACCCTAGCTGCTGCACTTGCCCTAACCCTAGCTGCTGCACTTGCCCTAACCCTAGCCACTGCACTTGCCCTAACCCCACTTGCCCTAACCCTAGCTACTGCACTGACCTAACCCTAGCTACTGCACTGACCTAACCCTAGCTACTGGACTTGCCCTAACCCTAGCTACTGCACTGACCTAACCCTAGCTGCTGCACTTGCCCTAACCCTAGCTACTGCACTGACCTAACCCTAGCTACTGCACTTGCCCTAACCCTAGCTGGATGTCCAATAGGTATACATAATATTGATGATGGCATCATGACACGGGAGCTATCTGCTGTTTGCGACTTGCAGGAAATAGATTTATCGCATTCCCGCATGAAGATTCTTCCGCCTGCATTGGCTTGTATGACAAACATCAAGACCCTGACTTTGAGGCAAAACTTGCTGAAAGATGTCAGCCAAATCCTGCAGCTGAGGACACTGACGAATCTTGACCTCTACGACAATGAAATCTCAGTTATTCCAGACATGTCCGAGTTGAAGGAGCTGACGTACGTTGTGCAATAATAGGTAAATACAACATAGAATACTATAGCTTTAAGAACCATTGTGGATTACTGTCATGGTGCCTAACCGCTTGGAGAAGTTGAATCTCAACACTCCTGGTATGTATGCTAACTACCACTAATGGTACTGAAACGGGTATCCTTATGTTTCTAATTCTAACTGAAAATCAGTGCTCACCTCAAATTTTATATTATTTTCAAAAAGAGCTTAGATCATATTCCTCTAGAGATATGCCATATGTGATAGAAACCACCCCTCCAGTTGTAGCCATCCCCGTCCAGTTGTAGCCATCCCCCTCCAGTTGTAGCCATCCCCCTCCATTTGTAGCCATCCCCCTCCAGTTGTAGCCATCCCCCCTCCAGTTGTAGCCATCCCCCCTCCAGTTGTAGCCATCCCCCCTCCAGTTGTAGCCATCCCTCTTCCAGTTGTAGCCATCCCCCCTCCAGTTGTAGCCATCCCCCCTCCAGTTGTAGCCATCCCCCCTCCAGTTGTAGCCATCCCCCCTCCAGTTGTAGCCATCCCCCCTCCAGTTGTAGCCATCCCCCCTCCAGTTGTAGCCATCCCCCCTCCAGATCCTCCTCCTCCAGTTGTAGCCATCCCCCTCTAGTTGTAGCCATCCCTTCAGCTGTAAGTGTGTCAAAAATTATTTTTTTTAATTAAAAAAAAAAGAAGGAATTAAAGTGCAAATATTTGATGGTAGAATTGGCTCCATTGAAGCAAGGAAATGGCTCCATTGAGGCAAGGAATCGGCTCCATTGAGGCAAGGAATCAGCTCCATTGAGGCAAGGAAATGCTCCATTGAGGCAAGGAAATGGCTCTATTGAGGCAAAGAATTGGCTCCATTGAAGCAAGGAAATGGCTCCATTGAGGAGCTCCATTGAGGAGCTCCATTGAGGCAAGGAAATGGCTCCATAGAGGCAAGGAATCAGCTCCATTAAGGCAAGGAATCGGCTCCATCGAGGCTCAAAATCGGCTTCATTGAGGCAAGGAATCGGCTCCCATGAGGCAAGGAAATGGCTCCATTGAGGCAAGGAAATAGCTCCATTAAGGCAAGGAAATGGCTCCATTGAGGCAAGGAAATGGCTCCATTGAAGGCAAGAAATTGGCTCAATTGAGGCAAGGAATCGGCTCCATCGAGGCAAGGTCCATTAAGGCAAGGAAATGGGGCAAGGAATCGGCTTCATTGGAGGCAAGGAAATGGCTCCATTGAAGGCAAGGAATTGTCTCCATTGAGGCAAGGAAATGGCTCCATTGAAGGCAAGGAATTGTCTCCATTGAGGCCATTGAAGGCAAGGAATTGTCTCCATTGAGGCAAGGAAATGGCTCCATTGAGGCAAGGAAATGGCTCCATTGAAGGCAAGGAAATGGCTCCATTGAGGCAAGGAATTGTCTCCATTGAGGCAAGGAAACAAAAGCTAAATTTATATTGGACATATGGCAAAGATATCCATCCTCGAAGGCATAGTAATAATTCGGAGTGTTTCTTACTGTGCAGCCTTCCTCAGTAGAGGAGCTTCCAGGACCATTAGCAGCTCCAAATTGCTGGAGTGCATGTCGCGTTAGCAGCTCCAAATCTTCATACTTGCTGGAGTGCATGTCGCGTTAGCAGCTCCAAATCTTCATACTTGCTGGAGTGTAGGTCGCGTTAGCAGCTCCAAATCTTCATACTTGCTGGAGTGCATGTCGCGTTAGCAGCTCCAAATCTTCATACTTGCTGGAGTGCATGTCGCGTTAGCAGCTCCAAATCTTCATACTTGCTGGAGTGCAGGTCGATTAGCAGCTCCAAATCTTCATACTTGCTGGAGTGCAGGTCGATTAGCAGCTCCAAATCTTCATACTTGCTGGAGTGCATGTCGCGTTAGCAGCTCCAAATCTTCATACTTGCTGGAGTGCATGTTGCGTTAGCAGCTCCAAATCTTCATACTTGCTGGAGTGCAGGTCGATTAGCAGCTCCAAATCTTCATACTTGCTGGAGTGCATGTCGCATTAGCAGCTCCAAATCTTCATACTTGCTGGAGTGCATGTCGCGTTAGCAGCTCCAAATCTTCATACTTGCTGGAGTGCAGGTCGCATTAGCAGCTCCAAATCTTCATACTTGCTGGAGTGCAGGTCGATTAGCAGCTCCAAATCTTCATACTTGCTGGAGTGCAGGTCGATTAGCAGCTCCAAATCTTCATACTTGCTGGAGTGCATGTCGCGTTAGCAGCTCCAAATCTTCATCTCTATTTCTGAGGTGCTACTTGCACACCAAATGTGTCGATTTTGCTGGAGTACAAGTCACGAGTAGAGCATGTGTCGTGCTGAGGCTAGCTATACTGGTGCCATTTTGGGGGGTGAAATGTTGGAAGCTAAACGTACGAGATATACTGGCGTCTTAAGCTAGAGGTTATTGAGTTCTCAGGGAAGTCTGGGAACAGAAGAACTGAGGGGTAGGGCAGAGGAACTAGTTCATGATTTAGTGAAATATGTTCTAGTTGACAATGCTACCTACATGTACATATGTCCGCTGGATCACATCAAGTTGGGGTCAGAGCTTTTCGTGTGCGACTTAAGCCTGTCACAATGCTACCTACATGTACATATGTCCGCTGGATCACATCAAGTTGGGGTCAGAGCTTTTCGTGTGCGACTTAAGCCTGTCACAATGCTACCTACATGTACATATACTTAGGTCCGCTGGATCACATCGGTTGGGGTCAGAGCTTTTCGTGTGCGACTTAAGCCTGTCACAATGCTACCTACATGTACATAGGTCCGCTGGATCACATCAAGTTGGGGTCAGAGCTTTTCGTGTGCGACTTAAGCCTGTCACAATGCTACCTACATGTACATAGGTCCGCTGGATCACATCAAGTTGGGGTCAGAGCTTTTCGTGTGCGACTTAATGTCACAATGCTACCTACATGTACATGTACTTAGGTCCGCTGGATCACATCGGTTGGGGTCAGAGCTTTTCATGTGCAACTTAACCCTTTCACTGCTGCAGGTAAATACCCCCCCTGTGCTGGCTTGAAAAAAGGTGATTTTGAAATCAATGCCAAAAAAAAAAGACTAAGAGGTTATTTTGAAATTCTTTTTGTGTGTTTGGGTGGGCAAGAGGTTGGCCTATGGGAGAAAAATTGAAATTTGGTATTTTGAATAATTAGGTGGCCATGTGACCTAATGGCGGCCATATTGGATTTCCCTTTTATCATCAAATCGGTGATAAAAACTACTTTTTCTCCTAGAAATTCTTATAGGATGCCGTTTTTTTCACTGGATAATGATGAAGATACATAAAATGAATAAAAACATCAATATTGAATTATTTTCATAATTTTATTCAAAAATCAATGTTTGTCGGCAGAATCATGAAAAAACATGAAATTTCCAAACAAATCACTGTAACAAGTGTTTTTCCCAACAATTAGTCATTTATACTCCACACAACCTTCTGGGATCATGGAATGCAGGTATTTCATGTTCACATGCATATTTTCTAATGTGTTTTGAACATTTATCTGGCTATGTAACCCTTAGCAGCCATATATTTTGGTCACATTGATGTCGTTTCAATCTACAGACATGGCATTGTCACCTTGGCCCTGTGCAGGGCCGCCCAAGTCGAGCAAATCATCGGTCTCGTCCATGGAATACTCCCAATCACTGTCGGCATTATCGTAGTCGACTGTTGGAAACGAATTACCTGTATCGTCCAAATCAAAGTTGTCCACGCTGTCTGGTCCACAACTTCGTTGCCTGCTGAGGCCGCGCTCGCGTCATTCCGCTGCCTACCGCTGGGAAACACGACTTTCCAAGTGGAAATCATCTCTAGTTCATAGGAAAAAACAATAGCTGGCACGTGCAGTGCACGCGGAATTTTAAAAATGATTATTCAACGATATTTTTTTTCTACCCGGTAGTACCGGGTATGTGCAGTGAAAGGGTTAAGCCTGTCACAATGCTACCTACATGTACATGTACATAGGTCCACTGGATCACATCGAGTTGGGGTCAGCGCTTTTCGTGTGCGACTTAAGCCTGTCACAATGCTACCTACATGTACATGTACTTAGGTCCGCTGGATCACATCGGTTGGGGTCAGAGCTTTTCGTGTGCGACTTAAGCCTGTCACAATGCTACCTACATGTACATAGGTCCGCTGGATCACATCGAGTTAGGGTCAGAGCTTTTAGTGTGCGACTTATAGCCTGGTAGCTGTAATGGAGGCTAACTTTGTGGTGTGTGATGTACATGTATACTCTGCAAGATACGGTACCTATTAAACATCTTGTTTTGTTGGTTCTAGCCTCGACTTGTTTTAAGCATCAGTTGTGACTGTCTCTCATCTTGCTTTCTTTCTTGAGAGTCAATGTTTCCTTCATTGCTGACCAACTAGACAGATTTGTGGACGGGATGTCCATGTATGACACTCTTAAGGTCCTGCTCTGCAACTGTCAACTCTCTGCCATTCCTCCTAGCTAAGCAATGTACGCACATACCCTCGGTAATCTGGACCAATAGGAAATTGAATATGTCTGCCCCTAGGTGTCAGTTAAACAGCTGCTCGGTATTTAAGTGACTATTATCTTGTCTAATGCTATAAGCACTCTGCTTAAGAATTGAATACATCTGTGCCTAGGTATCACATGTTAATTTAAGCAGACTATTATCTTGTCTGATGCCATAAGTACTCTGCTTTAAGAATTGAATACATCTGAGTCTAGGTATCAAATGTTAAAACAAATGTTAAGTGACTATTATCTTGTCTAATGCTATAAGTACTCTGCTTAAGAATTGAAAACACATGCAGACTATTATCTTGTCTGATACTAACTATAAGTACTCTGCTTTAAGAATTGAATACATCTGAGTCTAGGTATCAAATGTTAAAACAGCTGCTCAGTATTTAAGTGACTATTATCTTGTCTGATGCTGTAAGGACTATGCTTAATTAACAACCAGCTTTGACAGACATTGCTGATGGTTGCTTGTATATCTTACTGATTTATAATCGTGACTGTGTTCTACCCCAGAGTATATATGATGTGTAGAAAAGAGCCAACTGCATTCCAGATATATTGTAGCATTTGTGCATCCTTCATTTTGGTTCTTCTTCAGAGTTGATACTATGTATAACTCTTATTCTTCAGAGAGAGTGTATCTAAGAGATTACACTAAACATCCTATGAATGGGGTGCTATTAAACACTGATCCCTGCTCTCCCTACTCTCTATGGTTTCTTGTTGCTGTTCTCCCGACTGTCTTTTTCCTCCCGCTGATCTCCGTCTCCTTACCCTGTACTCACATTTCTGCTGCTCACATTTCTCTCTCGGTAGTTTTCCTGCCTTGTGCTGGCTCCTTAGCTCCGGGTGGCTCAGCTAGAATGTGAAGAGTACATTGGCACACGTGCAGGGGGAATTTTGGTATTGTATTTGTTCATGTGTTGCGATGGGACAGCTGCAAAAGATGCGTGCTATGTGTGCCCCTCTAGGTTCTTGGATCTCTCTTTCAACCACATCAGCGACATCGAAAAGTTGGAAGCACTGACCTTGTTGAAGAAGCTATTTCTCATCCAGAACAAGATTCCTGTTATTAAGAATCTTCACTCCCTGGTTAATCTGACTGTTCTAGAACTGGGTGCTAACCGGATAAGGGTAACCTATATGTATGCACACACACGTACATACATACACAATATTTTCATACATAGCGCATTTGCTCGATCATAGGCCACTCTCTAATAGTGTCCCCACATTTCCTCTTGCTATGGGAAATAGTGGCCACTCTCGAAACTGCAGCCCCTGTGTCCCTACTGTCACACACACTCTCTCATAACATGTGCAGTAGCACAGTAATGGTTTTGGTCAGTCCAGAGTAATAAATGCCTCTCTCTCTCTTTCTCCTTCTCTTCCCCCTCTCTCTCTTTCTCTCTCTCTTTCTCTCTCTTTCTCTCTCTTTCTCTCTCTTTCTCTCTCTTTCTCTCTCTTTCTCTCTCTTTCCTCTCTCTCTCTATGACTGCCTTGTGTCGTAGTTTTGCGGAGCTCCGAGTCAATTGCTGTTATGTCATTGTGTACTCTGCCATGTGCTCTCCCTTCCAATTAAATAAACGCCGCTCTCTAATAGTAGCCTCCCTCTCCTCATGGCTGAAATACTTGCACGTAGTAGCCGCAGCTTCCGATCGAGTCACACACACACACATGCATACGTACATTATACATACTTAGAAATTCGAAATATTTGTATTCTGGGATGGTTGGGCTTATCCCTGGATGGACACCCCTGAGTTCTGATGAAAATATTTTGTTGTAGCTGCTGAATTTTTTTGAAGCGGGCGCATACACGCATTATTATTACCTATTCTTGGCGCATACACGCATTATTATTACCTATTCTTGCTCATGATATCCGCTGGATATTCGTTGTTCTTGGCACTAGGACCAACTACACTTCAACTCTTAATTAAGGGGGAAAGTGTGCTGGGTGTAAAATAATATGCACTTTAAAGCCAATTAGCACGTGCATAAGTGGTATATGTTTTGGTTTGTTTTCCGTGCCACTTGTTCTGTTGTTACGTACTCTCCCCATAGCTGGCCAGCTTCTAGGATGTCGCAGTTTAGCTCTAGCCGGACTAACAATATAAGGAGAGCTAGGCCAAGATCTGTCCAGTGGGTGAGGTTAGAGTCTGTTATATAGTCTTGTGTGAGTGTATCAACGAGTGGTCTGTATAGAAGTGTCAATACACTGTGTGTGTGTGGTGTATGTGTTATTTGCCTCAGACCATTGAAGGGCTAGATACCTTGGTCAACTTGGAGAGCCTCTTCATAGGGAAAAATAAGATAACCAAACTTCAGGTTGGTTTTACATACATGCATGCATACATACGTGTATACTACATGCATGCATACATACATGTATACTACATACATGCATACATACATGTATACTACATGCATGCATAAATACATGTATACTACATACATGCATACTACATACATGCATCTACATACATGCATCTACATACATGCATACTACATACATGCATACTACATGCATGCATACTACATACATATGTACACATGCATGCAATACATACATGCAAACTACATACATATATACTACATACATGCATACATAGTACATATACATGCACTACATGCATGCATACTACATACATATGTACACATGCATGCAATACATACATGCAAACTACATACATATATACTACATACATGCATACATACATACATAGTACATATACATGCACTACATGCATGCATACTACATACATATGTACACATACATGCAATACATACATGCATACTACATACATATGTACACATACAGGCACTATACACATACATATACATACATGCACTACCTACACACATACATACACATACATGCATATACATGCACTCCATGCATACATACATACACACACATTCAGTATATGCTTTTAACCTCTCAATTGCATTGCTGGTTCTTAGAATTTGGACAAGCTGGAGAAGCTGAAAGTGTTGAGTGCCCAAAGTAATAGGATCTCTGTGATTAGTGGGCTGGATGCTCTCACCAGTCTAGAGGAGCTGTACTTGAGTCACAACGGTATCAAAGCTGTCGAGGGCCTGGAATGTCTGGTGAATAGATTACTCAATAAGAAGAAAGTTATCCCCAAGCACGTCTTTGTTCCACATGATATCATTCTTGCCAGCCAACATGTACTACCATTCAGCACTTTTCCATGTGAAGTTGAGCTACGGGCTGATCTAGCTTGTGTTTATTGTAATACTTCTGGATTAGATCAGACGGACGTATGCTCTGGTTGTGCTTGAGTAACTGTATGGATCTGATATGCAGGTTCCTTCATGTTTGCTCTGTGCTCTTATCAGATGGTGGAGACCCAGTTAGTCTTGAGGACATTAGTATTCTTTAAAGGAGCATGTATCGCATGCTGTCTGTTAGTTGATACCTTCTAAAAACAAGTGACCTTTGTCTGACCTTGCCAATTGTTGGTGAGGTTTCCTTCTTGGCTCCTCCCGAGACTTGCAGCAAAATTTGTGACTTGATCACCATAAGCTTCCACCTCTGCCCCAACAGAAAGCTGCAGTCCACTCTCACCAGCACCTTGTTGGTGGCCAGAGGAAATAAGCAAACCATAAACTCTGCGCATATATACTAATTGGGTCTAGAGTGTTTGTTGGCACAGCACTTACTGTAGTATACTAGACACTTCCTGTTGTAGTATACTAGATGCTTCATGTAGTATACTAGATACCCATGGTGCCATGCTACTTTAATTTTTTTTTAACACAAGTTTCCAGTTCAAATGTCTAATGCACACCAACTAGCATGACAGTACAGGTAGGAATACACACCAACTAGCATGGCAGTACAGGTAGGACTACACACCAACTAGCATGGCAGTACAGGTAGGACCACACACCAACTAGCATGGCAGTACAGGTAGGACTACACACCAACTAGCATGACAGTACAGGTAGGACTACACACCAACTAGCATGGCAGTACAGGTAGGACTACACACACACCAACTAGCATGGCAGTACAGGTAGGACTACACACCAACTAGCATGGCAGTACAGGTAGGACTACACACCAACTAGCATGGCAGTACAGGTAGGACTATACACCAACTAGCATGGCAGTACAGGTAGGACTACACACCAACTAGCATGGCAGTACAGGTAGGACTATACACCAACTAGCATGGCAGTACAGGTAGGACTACACACCAACTAGCATGGCAGTACAGGTAGGACTACACACCAACTAGCATGGCAGTACAGGTAGGACTACACACCAACTAGCATGGCAGTACAGGCAGGACTACACACCAATTAGCATGGCAGTACAGGTAGGACTACATACCAACTAGCATGGCCGTACAGGTAGGACTACACACCAACTAGCATGGCATTACAGGTAGGACTATACACCAACTAGCATGGCAGTACAGGCAGGACTACACACCAACTAGCATGGCAGTACAGGTAGGACTTCACACCAACTAGCATGGCAGTACAGGTAGGACTACACACCAACTAGCATGGCAGTACAGGTAGGACTACACACCAACTAGCATGGCAGTACAGGTAGGACTACACACCAACTAGCATGGCAGTACAGGTAGGTCAACTAGTATGGCAGTACAGGTAGGACTACACACCAACTAGCATGGCAGTACAGGTAGGACTACACACACACCAACTAGCATGGCAGTACAGGTAGGACTACACACCAACTAGCATGGCAGTACAGGTAGGACTACACACCAACTAGCATGGCAGTACAGGTAGGACTATACACCAACTAGCATGGCAGTACAGGCAGGACTACACACCAACTAGCATGGCAGTACAGGTAGGACTTCACACCAACTAGCATGGCAGTACAGGTAGGACTACACACCAACTAGCATGGCAGTACAGGTAGGACTACACACCAACTAGCATGGCAGTACAGGTAGGACTACACACCAACTAGCATGGCAGTACAGGTAGGACTACACACCAACTAGCATGGCAGTACAGGTAGGACTACACACACACCAACTAGCATGGCAGTACAGGTAGGACTACACACCAACTAGCATGGCAGTACAGGTAGGACTATACACACACCAACTAGCATGGCAGTACAGGCAGGACTACACACACACCAACTAGCATGGCAGTACAGGTAGGACTACACACCAACTAGCATGGCAGTACAGGTAGGACTACACACCAACTAGCATGGCAGTACAGGTAGGACTACACACACACCAACTAGCATGGCAGTACAGGTAGGACTACACACACACCAACTAGCATGGCAGTACAGGTAGGACTACACACACACCAACTAGCATGGCAGTACAGGTAGGACTATACACCAACTAGCATGGCAGTACAGGCAGGACTACACACCAACTAGCATGGCAGTACAGGTAGGACTTCACACCAACTAGCATGGCAGTACAGGTAGGACTACACACCAACTAGCATGGCAGTACAGGTAGGACTACACACCAACTAGCATGGCAGTACAGGTAGGACTACACACACACCAACTAGCATGGCAGTACAGGTGTAATTATCTATTATGAACCTTTTCTCATCATATGTGAGTAGCCTATGGAGGTGTCGGTAATATCAGCCCCTCCCCCTTTCTGTATGAAATGCCGAAACTAAATGGGTATCACTATTATGATATGTAGAAATCACGAACATTTCTAAATTACAAATTTGCAAAGTTGACTATCTCAATGATTTCTTGTATCATATGGGAACAACTAACATTCCTGTAGGTCAACTTGAATACACTTGATCTGGCGAACAACCAGATCACGAAAGTACAGAACGTATCACACCTAATGAAGTTGAAAGAATTTTGGGTGAGACATTTATATAATTAAGGCCAATTTTGATGATTTTATGCATTTTATAGAGAGTAGATTTCAAGTTGATTATGAGAAGGTCATTGTAATTTCATTATGTCGACTGGGAGTTTGTTAATAGATTCATACATCTTTATTCTCTGTTATAGTTCAACCATAACCACATTGATAATTGGCATATATTGGATGAGCTGAAGCCTCTCGAAGTGTTGCAGACTGTGTACTTTGAAGGGAATCCTATTTCCACTGATCCACAATATAGAAGGAAACTGAAACGGGATATTCCATCTTTGACTCAAATAGATGCGGCATTGGTTCCAAAGAATTTGTAGTTTTTTCCTCTCACAGATTAATTGTTTTTTAATTTTATTATTATTATTATTTTTTTCTCCAACCTTCAATTTTGTTTAATTTTTGGGGTTTTTTATGTTTATGGTAGCAATCAGTTTATGCTGGGGGGGGAGGGGGGGGGGGGGGGCACATTTCATACATATTTGTAGATTTTTGTCTCGTACCAAGTTCCAAGAAGTGTTGAGCAAATACTTGTTGGTTGTGGTAGATAGGGATATAAGAACATGAGAGTAGTATAACACACCCATGCCAGAGATGCACTGAGCAGATATTTCCAACTTGAATCCGCCCAAGATTTGCAGCAAAATTGGTTCTCTGTACCTGCTGCTTGATCACCATAAGCTTCTATCTCTACACCCACAGAAAGACACTCCATTCCTTGCAGTTTGTTCTACACTTGCTCTGTATTGATCCATCTCAAAGCGCGCGATAAGAAATCATATTAGATTACAATTATTTATAGCTATTCATTGGCTCTATATATAGCAAGTGGAATTATTTGTTGCAGCGCTCCCATAAGTATATTGGACTCCCACGGAGTAGCTCACGGTTCATTTGCTAGACAAACATATCAGGTTTCCATACAGGGCTTCTGGGTAGGGATATGGCATGCGTGAATTATTTTTTTGGTCAACACACTTCAAAGTAACTCTCAGCATGATATGGTTGAATATTAGACCAATCTTGCAGTTTTTCAAGATGTTTAAAGAGGGCTGTAATAACATGCTAATAGTATATACAATCGTAGGAATGTATCACTCAGGTGGGCATGCAATGTAACCACACCTGTCAAACTTGGTATTCTATGTAAGGCACATGGACAAATTCGTAACAGCTGTATCAGTACAAGCTGTCAGTATGGCAAGTTCTATGCAATAAAGCAAGCATTATTGTAGTGTTTTTGTTGTGACTTGCCAATACCATCACTATCTTGTGTATTTTTTGTTTCAGCGTAGGAGGGTGCATGCCTGAGCCTTACCTAGACCCTTATGACCACAAGCAAGTGTATTCATAGGTTTCTACCTGGCCCCCCACACAATACAGAGTTTGAGTTGTAAAAAATATGTGCCCCCTGGATTCCTTGGGGGGGGGGGGGGTGTTGCACTGTTTTGTATTGCAAGGTAAGGTCTTGGCAACTTGAGTTCTGTGGTCTGAACTGTAGCTGCCAGTGAAGTGTGCTGAGGTCATTTATATACCATCAGACACTTGAAATGTTTTGTAGGTGGGTATTGTAAGTGCTCTCTTCAGACCATCCACTAAATATAATAGGAACACTTACTATAAATGCCTTAGTGGTCTCTTTTACCACCTGGCACTTGGAACTGGCTGGGGTGTTCACTTTGATCATTAACCTGGTGTGATATGTTAACTAGAGTTATTGTAAATCATAACAAATGCTAAAAATATACGATTTCATTTCATGGCTAAGATAAGATTGCAAGTAGCACTGTGCGAGTGAGTCCTCTATATGGAGTTGCAAAATAATGTATGGCAATTAGCACATTTCCCTCGGGTCCTCCCCCCCCCCCCCCCACCCCCCAAAAGTACAACATTATTAAGGGGTGCCCATAATTCTGACACTGCCTGTAACTTCAAAGCAGCTGACTAAGTCCTAATTATAGAATCTTAATTAAATGTTTTGTAAAGCAAATTGTCATTGTTAGCATATATACATGTCACTCCTTCTGCATGCCCTCTCCTCATATTTTATCATTAAGGACTCATTACACATTGAAAAGCAGTTCTTGGAGGAGTTCTTTTCTTTAAAAAGGGTGTCTGGTGGTGTTTATAGAATGTCTCGCAAACAACTCCCACAATCAGCCAGGAATATTCCTACAGATGAGATGGTGCCCACTGGTCTTGATGATCTTCCCAATTTGGACTTCCATAGGAGCTGGCGCACGTTTCCTGGTGCAGTTTTACTATATTCCCCCCTGAACCCATACTTGAATTATATTCTCAACCTAAGCAATTCTTTCACAAAGTTGTTGGCGGCTGTAACCTCGATATTGTGATGACAATCGTAACAATCACATGAAAATATGACCACCCCAATCTTCTTTTTACCCGAACGTCTGGCCCACGTGTCAAAATTTAAATCATGACTGGGCAGAATAATTAATAGCAATGGTCTTGGCAAGCATGCATTTTAATATTGAAGGTTTTTGTAATTTTCAACTGCAATGATTAATGATTTGTTGTGGTTGTCATAGTGATGGCAAGGAGCCACATGTCCCCACAACCAGTCATCCTCTGAGCGCCACATGTCCCCACAACCAGTCACTCTCGAGCTTAAGTATCAGCTGGCAATGGCAGCAATAGTTGATTCCCTTTCATCGTCAGAAATTTCTTAGCTGTGCTCTAGATTTCTATATACTCCGTCTCTATATAGTAACAGTGGCCACAGGTCTTGTAGTCTACTCATATATAGCTGCAATATATTATACTAACTTGGGAGTATTCACCCAACACAAAGCCTACGGCCTAAACACATGATGTGCTATCGTGTTACTTTTAATTATTAGCGGAAGTAATATTTGACCAATCAAGATTTTAACAGAATAATGATTCAATCCACCACACTAGTGTTAGCTGCTCGTTAACAATATCCAATATCCATTTTACAGTATTGTAATTTTGGAACATTTTTGAAAGTGGCTGTAAGCAATAAAGTCAGGAGGTTGTACGACTTGTTCCTTGTTGGCAGGAATGCTGAAACGTTACAGCATCATTGGATCCTGGGTAACATCACCATGACATGAATGTGATCACATGACTTTACCAGCGGGCGGTACATGACTGGTAAGGTGTGCTTATTCCTATTTCTTTAAAGGGTGCAGTTGCAGGCTTGGATGTGAATGGCTTCCATGTTCCCAGTCCACCCATCAAAAACATTGGTCTTCGGTGGCCAGGAGGACACCTATATACTTATCCTCAAACTGCTGTTGACCTAGAAAGTTTTTAGTCAGCTGGATGGCTGTCAAAAGCTAGATCATCTAAAGTTGTTGAAATAAGTTAAATTTCTTGTCAACAAGTCATACCACAACAGCCATAACATACTTTTTCTGCTACCATGGGTCATCTCTATGAGAGGCTTGTCATCATCTTCTGGTAATTCATTCTGACTACATTTGTAACTAGTAACAAGATACCTTAACATCTCCCTACCCCACAAGACGTTCTGTTTATATATATTATATATATGCACCATTCAATACTGTAGCAATCCATTTGTCATCAAGCAGATTTAGGAATCTGAGAGGAACTGGAAGTTTGGTGATTACTGGTGAGACTGTAGTTGTGGGGCCCCTTGCATCCGAGCTAAAAAACACAGATGAGGCAAGGGAAATAAGGAATAAGGGAGCATTAACTTCTGCCTGCAGGAGTCAGTGGGTATAAGTTTCTGATGCGAGCAGCACCAACACAAGACATTCCTAGGATAAAGCATAGATACATGCCAGGCAGATTACCAGGCCTTTGTCATCATTTTCATGCACTACGTTCAATGGCCAGACCATTCACCAATATCCTAACCTCAAATTGGTAGGCAAAGTGAAAAACGTATTCTTCACTAACGGAGTTAGGTATTTGCATCCAGGATGCAGGAAGGAACATAGGTATATATATACTATTTGCTGATAAAAAAAAGCTGAAATATTTCTGAAGGCAGAAGAGCAACTGTTGCAAGAACTAAGTTAGAGGTAGTTGTTTTTCACAGCCATGAGGATGGTGCCTTCTGTAAATTTCACTATCAGCTGTGAGGTTTATTATGCATGACATTTTCTAGGCAGTCTCTTAACCATTTCTCAAGACATTATTAATTCAAGATCCTTAAATTGAACACGGTTAAGGGGGGAATAATGTCAAAATGCTAACTTTCACTTTTTTTAACCAACTATTTAAAATGGTGTATCTTCTCATATAGAAGTCATATTCCAAGTTTCAGAACATTTGAAGATTCTATGATGCAGTTACGACAGCTTTTGCACTCACTATTTTCATTAGAAAGCCAGCAAGTGTGAAGAAGAACCGCGTCGCATTAGATTAGAAGAAT